>OW052069.1:0-2500 GCA_932526445.1 Phragmatobia fuliginosa
TAACCTAACCTAACCTAACCTAACCTAACCTAACCTAACCTAACCTAACCTAACCTAACCTAACCTAACCTAACCTAACCTAACCTAACCTAACCTAACCTAACCTAACCTAACCTAACCTAACCTAACCTAACCTAACCTAACCTAACCTAACCTAACCTAACCTAACCTAACCTAACCTAACCTAACCTAACCTAACCTAACCTAACCTAACCTAACCTAACCTAACCTAACCTAACCTAACCTAACCTAACCTAACCTAACCTAACCTAACCTAACCTAACCTAACCTAACCTAACCTAACCTAACCTAACCTAACCTAACCTAACCTAACCTAACCTAACCTAACCTAACCTAACCTAACCTAACCTAACCTAACCTAACCTAACCTAACCTAACCTAACCTAACCTAACCTAACCTAACCTAACCTAACCTAACCTAACCTAACCTAACCTAACCTAACCTAACCTAACCTAACCTAACCTAACCTAACCTAACCTAACCTAACCTAACCTAACCTAACCTAACCTAACCTAACCTAACCTAACCTAACCTAACCTAACCTAACCTAACCTAACCTAACCTAACCTAACCTAACCTAACCTAACCTAACCTAACCTAACCTAACCTAACCTAACCTAACCTAACCTAACCTAACCTAACCTAACCTAACCTAACCTAACCTAACCTAACCTAACCTAACCTAACCTAACCTAACCTAACCTAACCTAACCTAACCTAACCTAACCTAACCTAACCTAACCTAACCTAACCTAACCTAACCTAACCTAACCTAACCTAACCTAACCTAACCTAACCTAACCTAACCTAACCTAACCTAACCTAACCTAACCTAACCTAACCTAACCTAACCTAACCTAACCTAACCTAACCTAACCTAACCTAACCTAACCTAACCTAACCTAACCTAACCTAACCTAACCTAACCTAACCTAACCTAACCTAACCTAACCTAACCTAACCTAACCTAACCTAACCTAACCTAACCTAACCTAACCTAACCTAACCTAACCTAACCTAACCTAACCTAACCTAACCTAACCTAACCTAACCTAACCTAACCTAACCTAACCTAACCTAACCTAACCTAACCTAACCTAACCTAACCTAACCTAACCTAACCTAACCTAACCTAACCTAACCTAACCTAACCTAACCTAACCTAACCTAACCTAACCTAACCTAACCTAACCTAACCTAACCTAACCTAACCTAACCTAACCTAACCTAACCTAACCTAACCTAACCTAACCTAACCTAACCTAACCTAACCTAACCTAACCTAACCTAACCTAACCTAACCTAACCTAACCTAACCTAACCTAACCTAACCTAACCTAACCTAACCTAACCTAACCTAACCTAACCTAACCTAACCTAACCTAACCTAACCTAACCTAACCTAACCTAACCTAACCTAACCTAACCTAACCTAACCTAACCTAACCTAACCTAACCTAACCTAACCTAACCTAACCTAACCTAACCTAACCTAACCTAACCTAACCTAACCTAACCTAACCTAACCTAACCTAACCTAACCTAACCTAACCTAACCTAACCTAACCTAACCTAACCTAACCTAACCTAACCTAACCTAACCTAACCTAACCTAACCTAACCTAACCTAACCTAACCTAACCTAACCTAACCTAACCTAACCTAACCTAACCTAACCTAACCTAACCTAACCTAACCTAACCTAACCTAACCTAACCTAACCTAACCTAACCTAACCTAACCTAACCTAACCTAACCTAACCTAACCTAACCTAACCTAACCTAACCTAACCTAACCTAACCTAACCTAACCTAACCTAACCTAACCTAACCTAACCTAACCTAACCTAACCTAACCTAACCTAACCTAACCTAACCTAACCTAACCTAACCTAACCTAACCTAACCTAACCTAACCTAACCTAACCTAACCTAACCTAACCTAACCTAACCTAACCTAACCTAACCTAACCTAACCTAACCTAACCTAACCTAACCTAACCTAACCTAACCTAACCTAACCTAACCTAACCTAACCTAACCTAACCTAACCTAACCTAACCTAACCTAACCTAACCTAACCTAACCTAACCTAACCTAACCTAACCTAACCTAACCTAACCTAACCTAACCTAACCTAACCTAACCTAACCTAACCTAACCTAACCTAACCTAACCTAACCTAACCTAACCTAACCTAACCTAACCTAACCTAACCTAACCTAACCTAACCTAACCTAACCTAACCTAACCTAACCTAACCTAACCTAACCTAACCTAACCTAACCTAACCTAACCTAACCTAACCTAACCTAACCTAACCTAACCTAACCTAACCTAACCTAACCTAACCTAACCTAACCTAACCTAACCTAACCTAACCTAACCTAACCTAACCTAACCTAACCTAACCTAACCTAACCTAACCTAACCTAACCTAACCTAACCTAACCTAACCTAACCTAACCTAACCTAACC
>OW052069.1:7500-25000 GCA_932526445.1 Phragmatobia fuliginosa
CCTAACCTAACCTAACCTAACCTAACCTAACCTAACCTAACCTAACCTAACCTAACCTAACCTAACCTAACCTAACCTAACCTAACCTAACCTAACCTAACCTAACCTAACCTAACCTAACCTAACCTAACCTAACCTAACCTAACCTAACCTAACCTAACCTAACCTAACCTAACCTAACCTAACCTAACCTAACCTAACCTAACCTAACCTAACCTAACCTAACCTAACCTAACCTAACCTAACCTAACCTAACCTAACCTAACCTAACCTAACCTAACCTAACCTAACCTAACCTAACCTAACCTAACCTAACCTAACCTAACCTAACCTAACCTAACCTAACCTAACCTAACCTAACCTAACCTAACCTAACCTAACCTAACCTAACCTAACCTAACCTAACCTAACCTAACCTAACCTAACCTAACCTAACCTAACCTAACCTAACCTAACCTAACCTAACCTAACCTAACCTAACCTAACCTAACCTAACCTAACCTAACCTAACCTAACCTAACCTAACCTAACCTAACCTAACCTAACCTAACCTAACCTAACCTAACCTAACCTAACCTAACCTAACCTAACCTAACCTAACCTAACCTAACCTAACCTAACCTAACCTAACCTAACCTAACCTAACCTAACCTAACCTAACCTAACCTAACCTAACCTAACCTAACCTAACCTAACCTAACCTAACCTAACCTAACCTAACCTAACCTAACCTAACCTAACCTAACCTAACCTAACCTAACCTAACCTAACCTAACCTAACCTAACCTAACCTAACCTAACCTAACCTAACCTAACCTAACCTAACCTAACCTAACCTAACCTAACCTAACCTAACCTAACCTAACCTAACCTAACCTAACCTAACCTAACCTAACCTAACCTAACCTAACCTAACCTAACCTAACCTAACCTAACCTAACCTAACCTAACCTAACCTAACCTAACCTAACCTAACCTAACCTAACCTAACCTAACCTAACCTAACCTAACCTAACCTAACCTAACCTAACCTAACCTAACCTAACCTAACCTAACCTAACCTAACCTAACCTAACCTAACCTAACCTAACCTAACCTAACCTAACCTAACCTAACCTAACCTAACCTAACCTAACCTAACCTAACCTAACCTAACCTAACCTAACCTAACCTAACCTAACCTAACCTAACCTAACCTAACCTAACCTAACCTAACCTAACCTAACCTAACCTAACCTAACCTAACCTAACCTAACCTAACCTAACCTAACCTAACCTAACCTAACCTAACCTAACCTAACCTAACCTAACCTAACCTAACCTAACCTAACCTAACCTAACCTAACCTAACCTAACCTAACCTAACCTAACCTAACCTAACCTAACCTAACCTAACCTAACCTAACCTAACCTAACCTAACCTAACCTAACCTAACCTAACCTAACCTAACCTAACCTAACCTAACCTAACCTAACCTAACCTAACCTAACCTAACCTAACCTAACCTAACCTAACCTAACCTAACCTAACCTAACCTAACCTAACCTAACCTAACCTAACCTAACCTAACCTAACCTAACCTAACCTAACCTAACCTAACCTAACCTAACCTAACCTAACCTAACCTAACCTAACCTAACCTAACCTAACCTAACCTAACCTAACCTAACCTAACCTAACCTAACCTAACCTAACCTAACCTAACCTAACCTAACCTAACCTAACCTAACCTAACCTAACCTAACCTAACCTAACCTAACCTAACCTAACCTAACCTAACCTAACCTAACCTAACCTAACCTAACCTAACCTAACCTAACCTAACCTAACCTAACCTAACCTAACCTAACCTAACCTAACCTAACCTAACCTAACCTAACCTAACCTAACCTAACCTAACCTAACCTAACCTAACCTAACCTAACCTAACCTAACCTAACCTAACCTAACCTAACCTAACCTAACCTAACCTAACCTAACCTAACCTAACCTAACCTAACCTAACCTAACCTAACCTAACCTAACCTAACCTAACCTAACCTAACCTAACCTAACCTAACCTAACCTAACCTAACCTAACCTAACCTAACCTAACCTAACCTAACCTAACCTAACCTAACCTAACCTAACCTAACCTAACCTAACCTAACCTAACCTAACCTAACCTAACCTAACCTAACCTAACCTAACCTAACCTAACCTAACCTAACCTAACCTAACCTAACCTAACCTAACCTAACCTAACCTAACCTAACCTAACCTAACCTAACCTAACCTAACCTAACCTAACCTAACCTAACCTAACCTAACCTAACCTAACCTAACCTAACCTAACCTAACCTAACCTAACCTAACCTAACCTAACCTAACCTAACCTAACCTAACCTAACCTAACCTAACCTAACCTAACCTAACCTAACCTAACCTAACCTAACCTAACCTAACCTAACCTAACCTAACCTAACCTAACCTAACCTAACCTAACCTAACCTAACCTAACCTAACCTAACCTAACCTAACCTAACCTAACCTAACCTAACCTAACCTAACCTAACCTAACCTAACCTAACCTAACCTAACCTAACCTAACCTAACCTAACCTAACCTAACCTAACCTAACCTAACCTAACCTAACCTAACCTAACCTAACCTAACCTAACCTAACCTAACCTAACCTAACCTAACCTAACCTAACCTAACCTAACCTAACCTAACCTAACCTAACCTAACCTAACCTAACCTAACCTAACCTAACCTAACCTAACCTAACCTAACCTAACCTAACCTAACCTAACCTAACCTAACCTAACCTAACCTAACCTAACCTAACCTAACCTAACCTAACCTAACCTAACCTAACCTAACCTAACCTAACCTAACCTAACCTAACCTAACCTAACCTAACCTAACCTAACCTAACCTAACCTAACCTAACCTAACCTAACCTAACCTAACCTAACCTAACCTAACCTAACCTAACCTAACCTAACCTAACCTAACCTAACCTAACCTAACCTAACCTAACCTAACCTAACCTAACCTAACCTAACCTAACCTAACCTAACCTAACCTAACCTAACCTAACCTAACCTAACCTAACCTAACCTAACCTAACCTAACCTAACCTAACCTAACCTAACCTAACCTAACCTAACCTAACCTAACCTAACCTAACCTAACCTAACCTAACCTAACCTAACCTAACCTAACCTAACCTAACCTAACCTAACCTAACCTAACCTAACCTAACCTAACCTAACCTAACCTAACCTAACCTAACCTAACCTAACCTAACCTAACCTAACCTAACCTAACCTAACCTAACCTAACCTAACCTAACCTAACCTAACCTAACCTAACCTAACCTAACCTAACCTAACCTAACCTAACCTAACCTAACCTAACCTAACCTAACCTAACCTAACCTAACCTAACCTAACCTAACCTAACCTAACCTAACCTAACCTAACCTAACCTAACCTAACCTAACCTAACCTAACCTAACCTAACCTAACCTAACCTAACCTAACCTAACCTAACCTAACCTAACCTAACCTAACCTAACCTAACCTAACCTAACCTAACCTAACCTAACCTAACCTAACCTAACCTAACCTAACCTAACCTAACCTAACCTAACCTAACCTAACCTAACCTAACCTAACCTAACCTAACCTAACCTAACCTAACCTAACCTAACCTAACCTAACCTAACCTAACCTAACCTAACCTAACCTAACCTAACCTAACCTAACCTAACCTAACCTAACCTAACCTAACCTAACCTAACCTAACCTAACCTAACCTAACCTAACCTAACCTAACCTAACCTAACCTAACCTAACCTAACCTAACCTAACCTAACCTAACCTAACCTAACCTAACCTAACCTAACCTAACCTAACCTAACCTAACCTAACCTAACCTAACCTAACCTAACCTAACCTAACCTAACCTAACCTAACCTAACCTAACCTAACCTAACCTAACCTAACCTAACCTAACCTAACCTAACCTAACCTAACCTAACCTAACCTAACCTAACCTAACCTAACCTAACCTAACCTAACCTAACCTAACCTAACCTAACCTAACCTAACCTAACCTAACCTAACCTAACCTAACCTAACCTAACCTAACCTAACCTAACCTAACCTAACCTAACCTAACCTAACCTAACCTAACCTAACCTAACCTAACCTAACCTAACCTAACCTAACCTAACCTAACCTAACCTAACCTAACCTAACCTAACCTAACCTAACCTAACCTAACCTAACCTAACCTAACCTAACCTAACCTAACCTAACCTAACCTAACCTAACCTAACCTAACCTAACCTAACCTAACCTAACCTAACCTAACCTAACCTAACCTAACCTAACCTAACCTAACCTAACCTAACCTAACCTAACCTAACCTAACCTAACCTAACCTAACCTAACCTAACCTAACCTAACCTAACCTAACCTAACCTAACCTAACCTAACCTAACCTAACCTAACCTAACCTAACCTAACCTAACCTAACCTAACCTAACCTAACCTAACCTAACCTAACCTAACCTAACCTAACCTAACCTAACCTAACCTAACCTAACCTAACCTAACCTAACCTAACCTAACCTAACCTAACCTAACCTAACCTAACCTAACCTAACCTAACCTAACCTAACCTAACCTAACCTAACCTAACCTAACCTAACCTAACCTAACCTAACCTAACCTAACCTAACCTAACCTAACCTAACCTAACCTAACCTAACCTAACCTAACCTAACCTAACCTAACCTAACCTAACCTAACCTAACCTAACCTAACCTAACCTAACCTAACCTAACCTAACCTAACCTAACCTAACCTAACCTAACCTAACCTAACCTAACCTAACCTAACCTAACCTAACCTAACCTAACCTAACCTAACCTAACCTAACCTAACCTAACCTAACCTAACCTAACCTAACCTAACCTAACCTAACCTAACCTAACCTAACCTAACCTAACCTAACCTAACCTAACCTAACCTAACCTAACCTAACCTAACCTAACCTAACCTAACCTAACCTAACCTAACCTAACCTAACCTAACCTAACCTAACCTAACCTAACCTAACCTAACCTAACCTAACCTAACCTAACCTAACCTAACCTAACCTAACCTAACCTAACCTAACCTAACCTAACCTAACCTAACCTAACCTAACCTAACCTAACCTAACCTAACCTAACCTAACCTAACCTAACCTAACCTAACCTAACCTAACCTAACCTAACCTAACCTAACCTAACCTAACCTAACCTAACCTAACCTAACCTAACCTAACCTAACCTAACCTAACCTAACCTAACCTAACCTAACCTAACCTAACCTAACCTAACCTAACCTAACCTAACCTAACCTAACCTAACCTAACCTAACCTAACCTAACCTAACCTAACCTAACCTAACCTAACCTAACCTAACCTAACCTAACCTAACCTAACCTAACCTAACCTAACCTAACCTAACCTAACCTAACCTAACCTAACCTAACCTAACCTAACCTAACCTAACCTAACCTAACCTAACCTAACCTAACCTAACCTAACCTAACCTAACCTAACCTAACCTAACCTAACCTAACCTAACCTAACCTAACCTAACCTAACCTAACCTAACCTAACCTAACCTAACCTAACCTAACCTAACCTAACCTAACCTAACCTAACCTAACCTAACCTAACCTAACCTAACCTAACCTAACCTAACCTAACCTAACCTAACCTAACCTAACCTAACCTAACCTAACCTAACCTAACCTAACCTAACCTAACCTAACCTAACCTAACCTAACCTAACCTAACCTAACCTAACCTAACCTAACCTAACCTAACCTAACCTAACCTAACCTAACCTAACCTAACCTAACCTAACCTAACCTAACCTAACCTAACCTAACCTAACCTAACCTAACCTAACCTAACCTAACCTAACCTAACCTAACCTAACCTAACCTAACCTAACCTAACCTAACCTAACCTAACCTAACCTAACCTAACCTAACCTAACCTAACCTAACCTAACCTAACCTAACCTAACCTAACCTAACCTAACCTAACCTAACCTAACCTAACCTAACCTAACCTAACCTAACCTAACCTAACCTAACCTAACCTAACCTAACCTAACCTAACCTAACCTAACCTAACCTAACCTAACCTAACCTAACCTAACCTAACCTAACCTAACCTAACCTAACCTAACCTAACCTAACCTAACCTAACCTAACCTAACCTAACCTAACCTAACCTAACCTAACCTAACCTAACCTAACCTAACCTAACCTAACCTAACCTAACCTAACCTAACCTAACCTAACCTAACCTAACCTAACCTAACCTAACCTAACCTAACCTAACCTAACCTAACCTAACCTAACCTAACCTAACCTAACCTAACCTAACCTAACCTAACCTAACCTAACCTAACCTAACCTAACCTAACCTAACCTAACCTAACCTAACCTAACCTAACCTAACCTAACCTAACCTAACCTAACCTAACCTAACCTAACCTAACCTAACCTAACCTAACCTAACCTAACCTAACCTAACCTAACCTAACCTAACCTAACCTAACCTAACCTAACCTAACCTAACCTAACCTAACCTAACCTAACCTAACCTAACCTAACCTAACCTAACCTAACCTAACCTAACCTAACCTAACCTAACCTAACCTAACCTAACCTAACCTAACCTAACCTAACCTAACCTAACCTAACCTAACCTAACCTAACCTAACCTAACCTAACCTAACCTAACCTAACCTAACCTAACCTAACCTAACCTAACCTAACCTAACCTAACCTAACCTAACCTAACCTAACCTAACCTAACCTAACCTAACCTAACCTAACCTAACCTAACCTAACCTAACCTAACCTAACCTAACCTAACCTAACCTAACCTAACCTAACCTAACCTAACCTAACCTAACCTAACCTAACCTAACCTAACCTAACCTAACCTAACCTAACCTAACCTAACCTAACCTAACCTAACCTAACCTAACCTAACCTAACCTAACCTAACCTAACCTAACCTAACCTAACCTAACCTAACCTAACCTAACCTAACCTAACCTAACCTAACCTAACCTAACCTAACCTAACCTAACCTAACCTAACCTAACCTAACCTAACCTAACCTAACCTAACCTAACCTAACCTAACCTAACCTAACCTAACCTAACCTAACCTAACCTAACCTAACCTAACCTAACCTAACCTAACCTAACCTAACCTAACCTAACCTAACCTAACCTAACCTAACCTAACCTAACCTAACCTAACCTAACCTAACCTAACCTAACCTAACCTAACCTAACCTAACCTAACCTAACCTAACCTAACCTAACCTAACCTAACCTAACCTAACCTAACCTAACCTAACCTAACCTAACCTAACCTAACCTAACCTAACCTAACCTAACCTAACCTAACCTAACCTAACCTAACCTAACCTAACCTAACCTAACCTAACCTAACCTAACCTAACCTAACCTAACCTAACCTAACCTAACCTAACCTAACCTAACCTAACCTAACCTAACCTAACCTAACCTAACCTAACCTAACCTAACCTAACCTAACCTAACCTAACCTAACCTAACCTAACCTAACCTAACCTAACCTAACCTAACCTAACCTAACCTAACCTAACCTAACCTAACCTAACCTAACCTAACCTAACCTAACCTAACCTAACCTAACCTAACCTAACCTAACCTAACCTAACCTAACCTAACCTAACCTAACCTAACCTAACCTAACCTAACCTAACCTAACCTAACCTAACCTAACCTAACCTAACCTAACCTAACCTAACCTAACCTAACCTAACCTAACCTAACCTAACCTAACCTAACCTAACCTAACCTAACCTAACCTAACCTAACCTAACCTAACCTAACCTAACCTAACCTAACCTAACCTAACCTAACCTAACCTAACCTAACCTAACCTAACCTAACCTAACCTAACCTAACCTAACCTAACCTAACCTAACCTAACCTAACCTAACCTAACCTAACCTAACCTAACCTAACCTAACCTAACCTAACCTAACCTAACCTAACCTAACCTAACCTAACCTAACCTAACCTAACCTAACCTAACCTAACCTAACCTAACCTAACCTAACCTAACCTAACCTAACCTAACCTAACCTAACCTAACCTAACCTAACCTAACCTAACCTAACCTAACCTAACCTAACCTAACCTAACCTAACCTAACCTAACCTAACCTAACCTAACCTAACCTAACCTAACCTAACCTAACCTAACCTAACCTAACCTAACCTAACCTAACCTAACCTAACCTAACCTAACCTAACCTAACCTAACCTAACCTAACCTAACCTAACCTAACCTAACCTAACCTAACCTAACCTAACCTAACCTAACCTAACCTAACCTAACCTAACCTAACCTAACCTAACCTAACCTAACCTAACCTAACCTAACCTAACCTAACCTAACCTAACCTAACCTAACCTAACCTAACCTAACCTAACCTAACCTAACCTAACCTAACCTAACCTAACCTAACCTAACCTAACCTAACCTAACCTAACCTAACCTAACCTAACCTAACCTAACCTAACCTAACCTAACCTAACCTAACCTAACCTAACCTAACCTAACCTAACCTAACCTAACCTAACCTAACCTAACCTAACCTAACCTAACCTAACCTAACCTAACCTAACCTAACCTAACCTAACCTAACCTAACCTAACCTAACCTAACCTAACCTAACCTAACCTAACCTAACCTAACCTAACCTAACCTAACCTAACCTAACCTAACCTAACCTAACCTAACCTAACCTAACCTAACCTAACCTAACCTAACCTAACCTAACCTAACCTAACCTAACCTAACCTAACCTAACCTAACCTAACCTAACCTAACCTAACCTAACCTAACCTAACCTAACCTAACCTAACCTAACCTAACCTAACCTAACCTAACCTAACCTAACCTAACCTAACCTAACCTAACCTAACCTAACCTAACCTAACCTAACCTAACCTAACCTAACCTAACCTAACCTAACCTAACCTAACCTAACCTAACCTAACCTAACCTAACCTAACCTAACCTAACCTAACCTAACCTAACCTAACCTAACCTAACCTAACCTAACCTAACCTAACCTAACCTAACCTAACCTAACCTAACCTAACCTAACCTAACCTAACCTAACCTAACCTAACCTAACCTAACCTAACCTAACCTAACCTAACCTAACCTAACCTAACCTAACCTAACCTAACCTAACCTAACCTAACCTAACCTAACCTAACCTAACCTAACCTAACCTAACCTAACCTAACCTAACCTAACCTAACCTAACCTAACCTAACCTAACCTAACCTAACCTAACCTAACCTAACCTAACCTAACCTAACCTAACCTAACCTAACCTAACCTAACCTAACCTAACCTAACCTAACCTAACCTAACCTAACCTAACCTAACCTAACCTAACCTAACCTAACCTAACCTAACCTAACCTAACCTAACCTAACCTAACCTAACCTAACCTAACCTAACCTAACCTAACCTAACCTAACCTAACCTAACCTAACCTAACCTAACCTAACCTAACCTAACCTAACCTAACCTAACCTAACCTAACCTAACCTAACCTAACCTAACCTAACCTAACCTAACCTAACCTAACCTAACCTAACCTAACCTAACCTAACCTAACCTAACCTAACCTAACCTAACCTAACCTAACCTAACCTAACCTAACCTAACCTAACCTAACCTAACCTAACCTAACCTAACCTAACCTAACCTAACCTAACCTAACCTAACCTAACCTAACCTAACCTAACCTAACCTAACCTAACCTAACCTAACCTAACCTAACCTAACCTAACCTAACCTAACCTAACCTAACCTAACCTAACCTAACCTAACCTAACCTAACCTAACCTAACCTAACCTAACCTAACCTAACCTAACCTAACCTAACCTAACCTAACCTAACCTAACCTAACCTAACCTAACCTAACCTAACCTAACCTAACCTAACCTAACCTAACCTAACCTAACCTAACCTAACCTAACCTAACCTAACCTAACCTAACCTAACCTAACCTAACCTAACCTAACCTAACCTAACCTAACCTAACCTAACCTAACCTAACCTAACCTAACCTAACCTAACCTAACCTAACCTAACCTAACCTAACCTAACCTAACCTAACCTAACCTAACCTAACCTAACCTAACCTAACCTAACCTAACCTAACCTAACCTAACCTAACCTAACCTAACCTAACCTAACCTAACCTAACCTAACCTAACCTAACCTAACCTAACCTAACCTAACCTAACCTAACCTAACCTAACCTAACCTAACCTAACCTAACCTAACCTAACCTAACCTAACCTAACCTAACCTAACCTAACCTAACCTAACCTAACCTAACCTAACCTAACCTAACCTAACCTAACCTAACCTAACCTAACCTAACCTAACCTAACCTAACCTAACCTAACCTAACCTAACCTAACCTAACCTAACCTAACCTAACCTAACCTAACCTAACCTAACCTAACCTAACCTAACCTAACCTAACCTAACCTAACCTAACCTAACCTAACCTAACCTAACCTAACCTAACCTAACCTAACCTAACCTAACCTAACCTAACCTAACCTAACCTAACCTAACCTAACCTAACCTAACCTAACCTAACCTAACCTAACCTAACCTAACCTAACCTAACCTAACCTAACCTAACCTAACCTAACCTAACCTAACCTAACCTAACCTAACCTAACCTAACCTAACCTAACCTAACCTAACCTAACCTAACCTAACCTAACCTAACCTAACCTAACCTAACCTAACCTAACCTAACCTAACCTAACCTAACCTAACCTAACCTAACCTAACCTAACCTAACCTAACCTAACCTAACCTAACCTAACCTAACCTAACCTAACCTAACCTAACCTAACCTAACCTAACCTAACCTAACCTAACCTAACCTAACCTAACCTAACCTAACCTAACCTAACCTAACCTAACCTAACCTAACCTAACCTAACCTAACCTAACCTAACCTAACCTAACCTAACCTAACCTAACCTAACCTAACCTAACCTAACCTAACCTAACCTAACCTAACCTAACCTAACCTAACCTAACCTAACCTAACCTAACCTAACCTAACCTAACCTAACCTAACCTAACCTAACCTAACCTAACCTAACCTAACCTAACCTAACCTAACCTAACCTAACCTAACCTAACCTAACCTAACCTAACCTAACCTAACCTAACCTAACCTAACCTAACCTAACCTAACCTAACCTAACCTAACCTAACCTAACCTAACCTAACCTAACCTAACCTAACCTAACCTAACCTAACCTAACCTAACCTAACCTAACCTAACCTAACCTAACCTAACCTAACCTAACCTAACCTAACCTAACCTAACCTAACCTAACCTAACCTAACCTAACCTAACCTAACCTAACCTAACCTAACCTAACCTAACCTAACCTAACCTAACCTAACCTAACCTAACCTAACCTAACCTAACCTAACCTAACCTAACCTAACCTAACCTAACCTAACCTAACCTAACCTAACCTAACCTAACCTAACCTAACCTAACCTAACCTAACCTAACCTAACCTAACCTAACCTAACCTAACCTAACCTAACCTAACCTAACCTAACCTAACCTAACCTAACCTAACCTAACCTAACCTAACCTAACCTAACCTAACCTAACCTAACCTAACCTAACCTAACCTAACCTAACCTAACCTAACCTAACCTAACCTAACCTAACCTAACCTAACCTAACCTAACCTAACCTAACCTAACCTAACCTAACCTAACCTAACCTAACCTAACCTAACCTAACCTAACCTAACCTAACCTAACCTAACCTAACCTAACCTAACCTAACCTAACCTAACCTAACCTAACCTAACCTAACCTAACCTAACCTAACCTAACCTAACCTAACCTAACCTAACCTAACCTAACCTAACCTAACCTAACCTAACCTAACCTAACCTAACCTAACCTAACCTAACCTAACCTAACCTAACCTAACCTAACCTAACCTAACCTAACCTAACCTAACCTAACCTAACCTAACCTAACCTAACCTAACCTAACCTAACCTAACCTAACCTAACCTAACCTAACCTAACCTAACCTAACCTAACCTAACCTAACCTAACCTAACCTAACCTAACCTAACCTAACCTAACCTAACCTAACCTAACCTAACCTAACCTAACCTAACCTAACCTAACCTCTCCCGTCGCGTTAACAGCGTTTCTGAGTCGCTCCGCAATCAAAAAATCGAAAGAGTGGTAAAAGTTAAGTGTATATATAAGTGCTATACGTCAAAAGTTGCGGCTTCGCGAGCCCTACACGACAGTGAAAACCGCGTGAAAATCCGACAAGAACTCAGGATTTTCCTAGAACAAAAACATAAAATCAGTGAGTGTTTGTAGGTTAAAAAACCACAAAAGTGTAATTTACTCGAAAACAAGATCGAGAACCTGTGATTTTTCGACTGTGAGAGGGTGCGTCTCGAGGTCCCACGTCCTTTGAGACCCCTCTCGGATTTTTCAGGCGGAAATCCAGGGAAATATAGCAGTTTTCACAAAAACCACGTGGCCACGAGGTCCCTGTTCCAGGACCTCCAGGAAAAAACTGACCACATAAGTTTGTGAAGGAACAGGAGAGAGGCACGGAACTGCAAAAACTTCCCGGAAAAGTGAAAAACTACAAAAGTTGTGACAATTTTAAAAAGTGCGGAAATTTGATAAAACTTTGACAATTTATTCCCGGGAAATAAGATCGATGACCCCATATTTTTAATTTTCCATCGTGAAGTGTGTTGAGTGTAGTGTGTGAAAAAATTTACCCCGTGGGAACCAGACGATTTTCCAGGGAGATACAAACATTTTAAAAAGGTAAACAAACATTTCTTCATACACCCAGCGCGAAACTCGGGGGAAACTTGTTTGGGGATTACAGGGCTCATACCCCTATCCCTAAGGACTTTTTACCCCATAAGTTTGCTGCTTACCACACACATAGTGATCCTAAATTATCCCGGAGGAATATAATTATAAACTCAGTGACTTACAACGTTCCAAAAACAATAAATAGTGAATATTTCCGATTAAACCGGGAAACTTTTCTTGAGTTTTGTGGCACCAAAATCTGGACTTTTAGGGACTCGTAAAAACTTTCCAACGCTCCCTAATAAAGTGCTTTACAAAGTAGTGACCATCCCAAAACTTATAATTATTCATTAGGCGAGCTTTATGAAATTCTAAAAAACGTAAACAAACCACACGGGAAAACCGTCGGGAGGAAAATTGTCTATACCCGAGGGTTGAACAACCCCAACACCACTACCACATTTTCGTTCACGTCGAGATCTACAAGTGGACACTTTTCCCGTGGAAATCGGACCGCAAATAACGAAGTTACAAAAATAGGTCAAAATAAAATAGGTCAAAATAAATATTAAAACGGAAATAAACAAATTCCAGGAATTCTTCTTAAATTCCTTACTTTGAAGGCCTATATCTCCCGAGCCCTTCAACTTAGGGGAATTTTAATAACAGATATTTTAATCGTGGGGTGAGAAGCTCCCGATAACAATAAAAAATCCCCAAACTCAAAAACATCCTTCATGAGATAAGAAGTTAGGACAAACAAACAGAATCCTTTGTGACCTTGTAACTTCGGAACGCGTGCTCCGACTGGAAAAATTCTTTCGGATAAATTGTAGTTCACATCGAGACCCATCTACTGGTGCTTTCAGGACGGCTGAATTTCAGGCCGTTCCTGAAACAAACATTGTTATAGTTTTAATTATATAAACAAACAGCCCAAAATTTTTAAAAATCATTAGCTTCACCGTAACTGACACTCCCCTCCCCTCCCCACACAAGATCTGAAAAATTTTTGACCGGCTGGACCGAAATTGATGAGAAATCTATCAATAGATAGTTAGCTCGGATCTCGGGACTGGCTGGTCCGATCTTGATCGGGTTTTCGGGTGAGGATTGAGGATTAGGAGACCCATCCTAATAACCAAGGAGTGGCATTCTACGAACAAATTCGAATTATTATTATTATTAAAAATAGTCATCAAAATTTTGAAATTTATAATAGCAAAAAGTTTTGGACTGTTACGGCATAGGGAGGCTGCCGTCCACCCTCTTCCCACCCCACGAAACTGAGACTTTGACCGGCTGAACCGAGATTGATAGGACTTTTGTCAATAGACAATCAGGCCGATATCTCAGGATTGGCTGGTCCGATTTCGTTCCGGTTTTCGGGAGTTGATAGAGGACTTAGCGCCCTACCCTCCTGAGGTAAGAGAGGCTCTCCACATAGAGTCTTTAGGATATTTTAAAAAATTATTTATTTTATTTAAATTATTTTAATATTAAATTCATTTTAGAAAACTAACTGATATATAGTTAGCAATATCCGCGACTCTACGTAGGGATTTTCAGGATTTTAAAAATTTTCAAAAATATTTTGAAAATTTTTATTCCTTTTTAATACTTGCTTCCCATTAGATTAGTGACATTGTGCTTGTCTTTTGACGGCACAATTAGATTAGGTGATTTTTAACTTGTAAATATATTGTATTTTAAATTATTGACATTTTAACTATATTTTAATTGCTCAATATTTGGAAATTTAATTTAAATTATTAATTATATTAATTGACATTGTACCTTGTCTTTTGACGGTACAATTAGGTGTAAGATTTTAATTGTATATATTTTAATCGTAGATATTGACATTTTAATTGTACAGAATTTGTAATTTTTACAAATTGAATTTATAGCTTAATAATTTTACATTTTAGTTTTATATTTTAACCTATTGACAGGGGTTTACACCTCTATTTATATAGACAAGCTCAATCAGAGCACAGCTGTTATTTAAATTTAATTTGTTTTAATTTGATTATACTGTTTTAATACCTGACACAAAAACCCCCCTATACAGGGTCACTTGCATTTACACTTTTCCCCATAACACATTCTCTCACTCTCGCAATAAACATGCCTAACATGTATGAGACCCCTCCAACATCGCGCGCAGCTTCCGGTACAGCTACCTCGCCGTCAATAGTGCAGGACGCAGCCAGAACTTTTATACGGAGGCCCGGAACCAAACGTAGGTCACTCGACCTTATGGAACTGCACAAAAGGCAACACAACAGCTATGTTAGCCAGTCGAGTGACCACCTACTCCAGGAAGTGATGTCCACCTTCGAGGAAATTCCCTCGAAGTGTGCACAATACCCGCAGATGCGGAAGGACATCAAAAGCTTCCTGGAGACGGCATCAGATAAGGGTCTCCGAATATTATTTGAACTGAGTGGTAGAATTAAAAGTCTGGAAGAAAAGGTGTCCGAGGCTGCCAGCGCGACAGTGATCGCAAAGCCTGTCCCAGAGACCGCTCCCACTAACCCACAGGAGAACGCCATCCTGGCCAAACTTGGTGAGGTGGAGGACTCTGTCTTCACGTGGCTAAATGAAACCTATTTTAAACTAAGGGATAGAATCAGCGCCTCTGAGACAAAGATGGAGGAGCAGAGCGCTGAAATAATAGAACAAGTCCACGAGAAGATAGAGTCCACCTATTTCGACACCGATATAGCTGTGGAGGGGATGGTGGTGAGGGCGCAGACCCAGATCGAAGACCTGATCGGGACTGTCGCCCGGGACTTGGTAGTAGAGACCAAGTCCCACATCGGCGAGGCGATCGGTGAGGCTGTAAAGCTACGGAAGCCCGAGAGCCTCCCGACCCCACTCTCCCCCATGACTTACGCTAGGGCCGCAGCGGCCGGACCCGGGCGCCGACCGGCACTTCACTCGGTGGCGGTCACCTCCGCGAACAGTCTTGAGACTGCCGGGGAGGTGCTCGCCAAGGTGAAAAAGGCGGTCGACGCCAGGGGTACCGGCCTAAAGGTAAGTAAGGCCAGGAAGGCAAAAAATCATACGGTCATTCTGGGATGCGACACCGAGGGGGAGCGCGACAGAGTGAGAGCACAGATTGAAAACAGTGGTAGTGGGCTTGTGGTGGCCCCTTTGAGAAATAAGGATCCACTCGTCGTCCTCAAGGACGTTTTTGTCGATGGGGACGACGAGGACTTGATTCGGGCCTTATACACCCAAAACAAGGAAATCTTCGAGGGGCTGCCACAAGAGGATAAAGACTTGAAAATTAAATACAAGAAACGTACGAAAAATCCCGAGACATCCCACATCATACTCCAGGTAAGGCCGATGGTGTGGCAGAGGATGACCGGGGCTGGAACCCTCTACCTTGACCTGCAAAGGGTCAGAGTGGAGGACCAATCCCCGGTCATTCAATGCACTAGGTGCCTGGCATTCGGCCACGGCCGAAAGTTCTGCACCGCGAGTGTGGACAGTTGCAGCCACTGCGGAGGGCCGCACCTGCGTGTGAAGTGCCCCGAATATTTAGCCGGGGCCGGACCACGTTGCTGCAACTGTGCACACTCGGGGTTAAAGAACATAGGCCATAACGCCTATAGCGCCGAATGCCCAACCCGCCTTAAGTGGGACTACCTGGCAAGGTTGAACACGTCATATTTATGACTATCCACTGACAGCACACATACACAATACAAAAACACATACACTTATACACATACATAGACACTGATGTATGAAGTATATAATAATTATATAACTGAATACATCAAAACAGGCATACAACATATAACACGTACAAATACAAAATAGTTCATACTGAAGTGTCAACAGTTGTTTATATTTTTGAATATAAACATTCTGTTGACAAGATAGGGTGAATATGAACTAAAACACATACACGAACACTAGATTTAACATAGAACATGACAATTCACTAGTCATAAATATGACAACTTGAAATTAACATTTTTGTGGGGCGTCTCGGGGAATAATAAAGACAGACGGACAGACAACTCAAAACTAAACAATGTAAAGATTAAAAGAAACCACGCCCACTGGAAATGTACGAGACTAAACCGGCTAGTCTAACTACATAAAAATCACACATATACACATATACACCACTACATACACCATTTTATACACCCATTTATTGACAACAAAAATCTAATATACACATTTTAATCCCATTCTCATTTTATATCTATTTTAATTTATTTAATCAACAGTGTAAATATTTTAACTTACACTGTATCATATACCATTTATAATCCAATTATTAATAACTATATTGTACCCACATTTTAAAATTTTTAATATTATTTTATTTATAATTAATTATTTAACTAGTAAATGTAAACATCAAGTCAATAAATGTAAACTGAAAATAAAAGAATCAAGCTCTGAAACAAGACAAAATAAGCTATAGAATAAAAAATAAAAATAAACAGTCTTG
>OW052069.1:27500-30000 GCA_932526445.1 Phragmatobia fuliginosa
TGACTGCATCTACACCCCTGCTGTACACCACCACCGGTCGAACACCCTCCGACTAACCATCGGAGCAGGAACACCTGAAAACTTAGAAATTTTCATTAAAAATTCATCAAAATTAACGTTTTTCGACAATTTTTCGGCAACCCTTTGGCTTAAAACTATAAATTTGGCATATTTAGATAGGGCTAATTTAGCCGCGTCGAAAGACACCTCTCCCGTCGAAATCCGACGAGTAGATTTTCAAAAACGGGAATAAAACGAAATTTCTAAGTGTCAAACCGAGGTTACCTTAGCGGTGATTTTTACAGAATTCTTCATACATTTTCGAAAAATAAAGTTTTATATTTTACTGACTTGAAGCTTTTGGCGGTTGAGATAGGCATAGTTATATACTAAAACGTTGTTTTATTTGTATTTTTGACATTTTATTGACATTTATAGGGAATTTTCGGGACTTTTACGCTTTTTAGTGTTTTTACATATTCCAAACGCTAATAACTTTGACGTTTGTCAACCAAATCTATTGATTTTGGTTTTAAATTGTCGGCGTTAACGTCGCCCACGCGTGTGTACCTCGTTTTCGGGGCTGCACCGCATAACACCTGAAAAAATCACAATAAACACTTAAAAAGTACCTGAAAATCATAAAAAACCAACTTTAAAGACTACTTACCTGACGAACCGAGCCGCTCGCTGCCCGGAGCTCGTCATTTTTGACTGCATCTACACCCCTGCTGTACACCACCACCGGTCGAACACCCTCCGACTAACCATCGGAGCAGGAACACCTGAAAACTTAGAAATTTTCATTAAAAATTCATCAAAATTAACGTTTTTCGACAATTTTTCGGCAACCCTTTGGCTTAAAACTATAAATTTGGCATATTTAGATAGGGCTAATTTAGCCGCGTCGAAAGACACCTCTCCCGTCGAAATCCGACGAGTAGATTTTCAAAAACGGGAATAAAACGAAATTTCTAAGTGTCAAACCGAGGTTACCTTAGCGGTGATTTTTACAGAATTCTTCATACATTTTCGAAAAATAAAGTTTTATATTTTACTGACTTGAAGCTTTTGGCGGTTGAGATAGGCATAGTTATATACTAAAACGTTGTTTTATTTGTATTTTTGACATTTTATTGACATTTATAGGGAATTTTCGGGACTTTTACGCTTTTTAGTGTTTTTACATATTCCAAACGCTAATAACTTTGACGTTTGTCAACCAAATCTATTGATTTTGGTTTTAAATTGTCGGCGTTAACGTCGCCCACGCGTGTGTACCTCGTTTTCGGGGCTGCACCGCATAACACCTGAAAAAATCACAATAAACACTTAAAAAGTACCTGAAAATCATAAAAAACCAACTTTAAAGACTACTTACCTGACGAACCGAGCCGCTCGCTGCCCGGAGCTCGTCATTTTTGACTGCATCTACACCCCTGCTGTACACCACCACCGGTCGAACACCCTCCGACTAACCATCGGAGCAGGAACACCTGAAAACTTAGAAATTTTCATTAAAAATTCATCAAAATTAACGTTTTTCGACAATTTTTCGGCAACCCTTTGGCTTAAAACTATAAATTTGGCATATTTAGATAGGGCTAATTTAGCCGCGTCGAAAGACACCTCTCCCGTCGAAATCCGACGAGTAGATTTTCAAAAACGGGCCCGCCCACCCTCCCACTTTCGCTTGGGTATATCGATTTTCAGGGGTTTAGAGGCAGCAGGGGCACTCAACATTTTTTGACTTTTTACTAATATTGACTAACTTGACTTTATATTGACTTCTGACCATTTTTAGACACAAAAGGACACCTACGACCCTTTTACAAGCCGTAGGAACGCCTATAGTTAAGTTAAATAACTACTCTTAATTTTAATTTTAATTTGTATTTTGTGTGTTTTGTTCCGTATTTTTCAACTAACTGACAGAGGCACTATACACCTCTTTAAATTATAGACTAGCTCATTAGAGCAAAGCTTTAAATTGAACATTTTAACTTGTTTTTAATATTGTTTATTTGAATTTTATTTGATCTCTATTTGATTCTATTTGATATTATTTGACCTTGTATTTTGTATTTTGTTTCACATTTTAACCAACTGACAGAGGCCCTATACACCTCTTTTGATAATAGACCGGCTCAAATTAGAGCTTAATTTTATATTTTTAATTTGAATTTGATTATTGTTCTAATTTTAAACAACTTGACACCAACCCCCTTATACAGGGTTAAACAGATACCTCATACACACCGACAATTTTCCCCGTCGTAAGCAAAAAACACAACACCACACACTCCCTTACTCACGTACATAACATGGTCCGAACACCTCCAAAATCTGGCGCGGCTCCCGGCGCCTCTACCTCGCCTTCGGTGGTGCAAGGCGCTGCAAGAGCTTTTATTCGAAGACCCGAAACAAAGCGAAGGTCACTCGACCAAATGGAACACTATAAAAGGCATGAGATCACATACGCTGGTCGATCGAGTGACCT
>OW052069.1:35000-37500 GCA_932526445.1 Phragmatobia fuliginosa
CAAATCTTTTGATTTTGGTTTTATATAGTCGGCGTTATTGTCGCCTACACGTGTGTACCTCGTTTTCGGGGCTGCACCGTTTAACACCTGAAAAAATTACAATAAACACTTAAAAAGTACCTGAAAATCACAAAAAACCAACTTTAAAAAGTACTTACCCGACGATCCGAGTCGCTCGCTGCCCGGAGCTCGTCATTTTTGACTGCATCTACACCCCTGCTGTACACCACCACCGGTTGAACACCCTCCGACTTACCATCGGAGCAGGAACACCTGAAAACTTAGAAATTTTCACTAAAAATTCATCAAAATTAACGTTGCCCGCCCACCCTCCCAGTTTCGCTTGGGTATATCGATTTTCAGGGGTACAGAGGCAGCAGGGGTTTATAACATTTTCTGACTTTTTATCAAACTTGTCAATTCTGACTATACATTGACTTTTGACTGTTTTTATAGATATATAAGTCACCTACGACCCCTTATACAGGTCGTAGTAACTAATAAGCCTATATTTAAGTAAAATTATTAATTTAATTTTATTTTAATTTTAATTCTATTGTACGTGTTTGCTTGTATTTTAAACAAATTGACAGAGGCATTATACACCTCTTTAAATTATAGACCGGCTCATTAGAGCAAAGCTAAGAATTTTAACTTGTATATATTTTAACTTTAGACTATTGACATTTATCCTTTTAACTGTAAATAATTTTAATTGTAATAATAATTTAAATTTTAAACAAATTGAACTTATTGACCATATAATTATATTATAGCTTATATTTTAATTATTGACAGAGGCCTAACACCTCAACTTATATAGACCGGCTCAAATCAGAGCACAGCTTTTTTATTTTAATTGTTTTTAATTTGATTATTAGTTACCTGTTTTAACAACTGACACAAACCCCCCTATACAGGGTCAAATAGATATACGTATACACACTTTTCCCCGTCAACCACTCTCTCACTCTCTCACCAGACATGCCAAATATGTATGAGACCCCCCCAACATCCCGCGCGGCTCCCGGCGCCTCTACCTCGCCCTCAATTGTTCAAGACGCCTCGAAGACATTTATACGGAGACCCGGAACCAAGCGAAGGTCACTCGACCTTATGGAACAGTATAAAAGGCAGCATACCACCTACGCTAGCCAGTCGAGTGACCTTCTACTCCAGGAGGTAATGACCACCTTCGAGGAGATCCCCTCGAAGTGTGCGCAATACCCGCAAATGCGGAAGGACATTAAAGCCTTCCTGGAGTCAGCTTCGGATAAGGGTCTCCGAGTACTCTTCGAGTTGAGCAGGCGCATAAAGTGCCTGGAGGAGAAGGTGTCTGAGGTGGCAAGCGCGACTACGGTGGTCGCAAACCCAGTGCAGGAGACCGCTCCCCTCCCACAAGAGGACAAAATCCTGGCCAGACTTGAGGAGATGGAGGACTCTATCCGCGAGATTATCGACCTTTCTTTTTATAAATTAAAATATAGGATAGGCGACGCTGAGGAAAAAATGGAGGAGCAGAGCGTCGAGATAATCAACAAAATCCACGAAAAGATAGAGTCCACCCAAGTCGATATTGATGTGGCAATGGAGGGGATCGTGGTGCGAGCGCAGTCCCAGCTCGAAGACCTGGTCGGGACTGTCGCTCGGGACTTGGTTGTAGAGACCAAGTCCCACATCGGTGAGGCGATCGGTGAGGCGATTAAATTACAAAAGCCCGAAAGCCTCCCGGCCCCGGTCCCCCCCATGACTTACGCCAGAGCCGCAGCAGCCGGACCCGGGCGCCGACCGGCGCTTCACTCGGTGGCGGTCACCTCCACGGACAGTCTTGAGACTGCCGAGGGGGTGCTCGCCAGGGTGAAAAAGGCGGTCGACGCCAGGGGTACCGGCCTAAAAATCAGTAAGGCCAGGAAAGCCAAAAATCGAACAGTAATACTGGGTTGCGACACCGAAGGGGAACGCGATAGAGTGAGAGAGAGGATTGAAAGCAGTGGCAGTGGGCTTGTGGTAGCGCCCATGAAGAACAAGGATCCGCTCGTCGTCCTCAAAGACGTTTTCGTCGATGGGGACGATGAAGACGTGATCAGGGCACTTTACACCCAAAACGCTGAGGTCTTCATGGGGCTACCACAAGAAGACAAGGAACTAAGAATAAAATACAAAAAGAGAACTAGGAATCCCGAGACGTCCCACATTATACTACAGGTTAAGCCAAAAGTATGGCAGAGGATGACCGGGGCTGGAACCCTTTACCTTGACCTGCAAAGGGTCAGAGTGGAGGACCAGTCCCCGGTTGTCCAATGTACAAAGTGCCTGGCATTCGGCCACGGTCGTAAGTTCTGCACCGAGAGTGTGGACAGGTGCAGCCACTGCGGCGGTCCGCATTTACGCGAGAAGTGTCCTGAACACTCTGCAGGAATCGGACCACGCTGCTGCAACTGTGCGCACTCTGGGCTGAAGAACGTCGGCCATAACGCCTTCAGCGCCGAATGCCAAACCC